>ONZH01021360.1:0-17489 GCA_900303285.1 Rhinella marina | reverse complement strand
TGCCTTTTTCTCAAAAAAACTCTCTGCTAAAGGAGGGAAATTACGATGTGGGTAACAGAGAGTTACTGGCCATTAAGTTTGCTTTTGAGGAATGGCGTCATTGGTTGCAAGGTACATTTGACCCAATCACGGTATTCACTGATCACAAGAATCTGGCTTACCTGGAGTCGGCTAAACGACATAACCCGAGGCAGGCCAGATGGTCTTTGTTCTTCACCAGATTCAATTTCATTGTCACGTATCGCCCTGGGATTAAGAATGTCAAGGCGGATGCCTTGTCACGTAGTTTTCCCGGAGGTGGTGATTTTGAAGATCTGAGTCCTAATTTGTCAGAAGGGGTGGTGATATCCGCTCTTTACCCTGATCTTGAGGCTAAGGTGTTAGAGGCCCAGGGAGACGCACCAGAGTCTTGCCCCTCTAGGAAATTTTTTGTTCCATCTGAATTGCGTCATAAGGTGTTTGAGGAACATCACTGTACTGTGCTTGCGGGACACCCTGGGAGTAAATCCACTGTTGAACTCATCTCTCATAGATTCTGGTGGCCAGGTCTTCGTAAGTGTGTGGAGGACTATGTGTCGGGCAGTAGTGTCTGTGCACGCGCTAAGGTGACACATACTCGACCTTCTGGACCCCTACTTCCGTTGCCCATCCCGTCCAGACCATGGACTCACTTGTCTATGGACTTTATCACTGATCTGCCTAATTCATCTGGAAAGACAGTTATTCTGGTGGTTGTAGATCGTTTGAGTAAAATGGCGCACTTTATTGCTTTACCTGGCCTACCTAATGCTAAAACACTTGCACAAGTGTTTGTTGATAATATTGTGAAACTCCATGGCATTCCCACTGACGTGGTCTCGGATCGTGGGACTCAGTTCGTTTCCAGATTCTGGAGGGCGTTCTGTACTCGTTTGAGGGTACAACTGTCCTTCTCACTAATCAGAGTCTGGAGACTTACTTGAGATGTTTTGTTTCTGAGAATCAGGAGGTCCTCATTTTTGTCCCTGGCGGAGTTTGCCATAAACAATCGTAGACAGGAGTCCACTGGCAAGTCGACGTTTTTTTGGGGCATATGGGTTTCACCAGCAGTTTGGCACATTTTCTGGTTCAGATACTTTTGGTATTCCTGAGGAAGAACGTTTTTCGTCATCATTGTCATCTATATGGCGGAAAAAAATTCAAAATAACTTGATAAATATGGGCAACAAGTACAAACGTGTGGCTGACAGGAAACGTATGAATGGTCCGGATCTAGGTGTGGGTGATTCTGTGTGGCTGTCCACAAGAAACATTAAGTTGAAAGTTCCTTCTTGGAAGTTAGGTCCAAGATTTATTGGTCCATATAAGATCACTGCCATTATTAATCCTGTAGCATTTCGTCTTGAACTTCCTCAGGCTCTGAAAATTCATAATGTGTTTCACAGATCTTTGTTGAAGAGATATGTTGAACCTCTGGAGCCATCTCCCTTGCCACCTGCTCCTGTCTTGGTGGATGGCAGTTTGGAATTCCAGATCGCCAAGATTATTGACTCTCGAGTTCTCCATAGGACTCTTCAATATTTTATTCACTGGAAGGGTTATGGACCAGAGGAGAGGTCATGGGTACCGGCATCTGACATGAATGCCAGTCGTTTGGTGAAAGCTTTTCACAGGTCTCATCCTGATAAAGTTGGGCCTGGGTGCCCGGAGGTCACCCGTAAAAGGGGGGGTAATGTCATGGTCATTCCTGCAACACGTTGCAGAAAGTCGTCTAGGCTTGCACATGTGACATAATCTGATGTGTTTTCCTTTTTGTGTTGTTGCTGTTTACCACACCCCTTCCCCTCAGCTGTTGCGGGTGTGGTAATTGTCCTTCCCCTATTTATTCCTGCTTCTACCACAGTTACTTGCGGTTTATAGTTTCCGTGGACATTCAGGTGGATTGGTGTAGTTCTCTCCTGAGATCCGGTTGCTTCCATTTCTTCTTAAAGATAAGTGTCCACTTTCCCTTTTGTGTTTACCCTGCTTTTCCCTGTTGTGTTATTTGGCCTTTTGGAGACTCCTGTTCGTCCTTCCTTTTGGAGGAACGGGTAGACTCAGCCCTGTCAGTAGTTGCAGGGTCCTATAGGGTCAGTTTGGTTTAGGTTCCTGTGTATGAACTCGCCTACCTTTGAGGCCTGTTCATACTGTAAGTCAGTCAGAATTGGTGTCAGGGTTTCCGGCAGGAGGTGACCTTTTCCCTTTACTTGTTTCCTGACCTCATCCCCTTCCCTCCTACGCTTGGTGTGGTTTTCCCCTCCACACCAGAGCGTGACAGGTTAATCCACATAAATCCTAAATTCTGCATGTTTGATTCTCTTCCTCTAGAATTTTAGCCCTTCAATTAGACTTCCCATTTGACTAGCACTCCCAAGACTTAACTTATTTAGGTATTAAGCTATTGCCACATCTCCCAGATTTATTTTGACTCAATTATCTACTCCTATTATGCTCCATGATTGCCCAGCTAGACTCTTTGGACGTCCATTATCCATTACCTCTCTTGGTTTGGGAGAAAGAACATAGTCATTTTGGTGACTATTTGGTGATACTGAGACTTAGCTATATAATGTAGGTCCTTCCTATTAAAATTCCTAGCCACCTCAATATCCAGGAAAACATCTCCCTTCTGGTAATGGTCCAGAGGGATGGGTATGTTCATTGTGCAGACAACAGAATCAGGAATGGAGAGAAAATTGCTTCAGTTGTGGTGCTCCAGGACCTAAACCAGGGATAAAACCAGTGATAACATGGATAGGCCCTGGGTATTCCCCTAATAATCCCTTTTGTCCTCCATCTACGGCCCCACCAGCTCTTATTGCAGTGAAAACAAGGTCTGACCAAAGTATTGAAGAGAGTAAGGAAGATCGTAAAGGGGAAATTGCTGAGACTACAAAAGATCAAGTAGAAACCCCTCACAGAGGAGGAGGAATAGAGACTAGATGGGGAGAGACACAACAACGATCTCTAGGGCAGAGACTCACAGACATAGTGGACCAGCCCAAGAAGGACAATGACGATGAGTTTCTTAAGAGCTTAGTGTAAAGCATGGCCGTTTCCTTAGGTAAAATGGCCCATCCCCCTGAATCTGCCACAAGACAATATCAAATGTACAAGCCCTGGTCACCTTCGGACATGATGCAACTGCTTAAGACTTTGCCAGATCCTGAGAGCAGACCTATGTCTTTTCCTAAAACTTTGTCACAAATTCAGACTATGCATGGGGCAACATGGGAAGATATGCAGAATCTAGTAGCCAAAATGGGGGATCTACCCGTGTTTCCCCGAAAGTAAGACAGTGTCTTACTTTCTTTTTATCCCCAAAAGCCCCACTATGTCTTACTTTCGGGGTATGTCTTATATTGGAAAAAAATTGTCAAACAGCTCATGTGGGCACAGCAAAGTGCAAACCTGTACCTATACCTGTATCTAACCCAGTGTGATACAGTACCACCTGCTGTATTTAATCCAGTGTGACACCTGCTGATACCCACTGGGTTATATACAGCAGATGATACCCCAGTATGCCAGTGTGTATGTTTTACTGATGTATGATTAATACTGTGTGCATTACCGTATTTTAAGCAGGAGGCGGCCGTGACAAGTGCAGGGGACGGCGTGGTGACGTATGGAGAGGGGGACGGCGCGGTGACGTATGGAGAGGGGGGGGCGGCGCGGAAGTGGGCGGGAGGCGGCGCTCATTTGGATCAGACGGAGGCGGCAGACGCGGTGACGTATGGAGGGGGCGGCGCGGACGTGGGCAGGAGGCGGCGCTCATTAAGATCAGAGGGAGGTGGCAGACGCGGCGACGTATGGAGAGGGGGACGGTGCGGACGTGGGCAGGAGGCGGCGCGCAGCTAGATGAGAGGGAGGCGGCAATACCCTCGTGTTTCCCCGAAAGTAAGACATATGTCTTACTTTCGGGGTACGGCTTATATTAGCCGACCCTCCTGAAACCCCGATACGTCTTACAATCGGGGGTGTCTTACTATCGGGGAAACACGGTAACAAATACAATGCTAGGAAGTTTAGCCCCAGGATGTGAAGTTCCGGAGAAGGAGTATTTAGAAACCAGAAACTCAGGAAAAGATTAGCTAAAACAGCTTGAAAGGTGGGCAAAGAACAGACAAGGTGAATTATGTTAATTTATCAGATATGACACAGGGTCTGGGGGAGAATGTGGAAAAATGTTATGGTAGAGTCTATACAGTCTGGAAGGATATGGGGTATAAAATAGATAACAAAATCCATCAGAGAATCTTAGCATCTGCGTTCATGGAAGGTTTAGGACGGCAGATCAAAGACGCAGTGCAGAAGTCCAGACCTGAATGGAGAACTACTGACCCAGCTACCTTATGCAAAGTAGAGCACGGGGTTGAGTTAGATTCCAAGCAAAGAAAACAGATGAATATGATTCTAGAAGGAAGTTAATACTGACACAATATATAATGCACTTTTAACATTGTTGCATTCACATTTTCAATCTCTGAATAGACACTCACTAGCTAGGTTCCTGTTTCTTGCTCTTGAGCTGATTTGGATTACTCATGTTTTTGACCTCTACCGTTCTGCCTCTTGTGATTAGTACTGTGCATCCCATCTGGTTCGGACCTCTGGTCATCTTTTGGTCACTCTCTGTCTCTCATTTTTGTAGTGTTGTGCTCCTCGTTCTGACCCATTTACGAACGACTTTGTCTTTGTCTCGTTTGTCTCTATGTGTATGTCTGTCTCTGGGCCTTAGTAGCATAGGGACTATCGACCACTATTGTGGTCTTGCTACCTAGGTCTTATACTGCAAGTTGGTAGGGAAAACGGGCTTGGTTGTAGGTTAGGACTCACTGTCCATGTCTGTCCCAACCTTCAGGCATTACACCATGTGTCATTTTCTTTTTAATTCACACATACTACTTTGTGTTGGTCTATCAAATAAAATCCAAATAAAATACATTTGTTTGTGGGTGTAACGTGAAAATATGTGGAAAAGTTTAAGGGTTATGAATATATTTTCAAGATACTTTATAGTCAAAAGAGAATAAATATATTAACTAACTTGGAATGTGTATTGGAAGGTGTGTTCAATGTTTATCTGAATTATTTGGTGGTCCTGAGAAGGAGAGAGGGAGAGAGACTGGGTTTGAATTAGAGATGATTGAAATTCTTTTCGTGTCCATTAGTCGAATCCTTCAAAAATTTTTTTATAGAGATCTGAATCAATTCTACCCAATTTGCTCCAAGTGGCTTGAAAAGTGATCTATAACACACATGGTGCGCCCATGATGGCTTGTTGCTAATGATATGCTTGCCATGCTCGCTAGCATGCATGAGGAACCAGTTCTTTCCAGCCCTGCCTCCCATTGCGATGAATGGTCATCATGGCCAGTGTCATCGCCATCATCAACCTTATGCTTCTCAACCAGCAACTCCTCCTCCAGTGGTAGCTCCTCATCTTTCACTTCTTTGTCCATGGGACTTTGTGCGTGTGGTGGGTCCTCAACAGCTACAAGGTGGTGTAATAATGTGTGTGGAAAAGTGCTGGAAAGAATGTTGTGCTGGATGAAAAATAAAGCACCAATTTGGACTTTTAACTCTCAAAGTCTGAAAGTCTCTCATTGCCATCTCCATTACAAGCACAGAGATCTACTGGCTAGCAAAATGCAAAAGCTGTTCTTCTTTCACCATCCCTTGTTACATCAGCATGAGTATCTTCTGTAACATACATTTTAAGAGGATAACATAGTTGTCCCTACTGAAAAATCTGGTATCCTTGAGTACACTACACACATCTCTGATAAGCCACTGCCTGACCTCAAAACAACACATGCTGCCTCTTTACACTTCTCATACAGATTATCCAGCATATGCATGATGGAATTTCAGTGAGTTGGAACATCATGGATCAAGCAGTGCAATGGTAGACCGTTCTGTCGCTGAAAGTGCAGGAGGGAGTTCCTTGCCACATAAGAATGACTGAAATGTGAGGACAAGTCTCCTGAACATAACCAGCACCTTCTTTGTTTTCAAAAAACATTGCATGACTTGATTTATCATGTGTGTCATGCATGGACCATGGGTTATTTCCCCTAAATGTAGCGCAGCCATGATGTTCCTGCCATTGTCACTGACCACTTAGCACACTTGAAGTTGGTGGGGAGAGAGCCATCAGAATGCACTTCAGAAACTGCAGTATACACTTTAGAAACTGATCCCCTATATATCTACTCTCACCCAGGCTCATTAGCTCTAACATAGCATGGCAACACTTCACTTTACACATCATAGGAGGGAGGAGGAGAGGAAGCAACCCACTGCCCTATTTCTGTTGGGGATAGGAAGATGTCCATTGAGGATGACTTGGAGGAGTTATCACTGAAATAATACTTGGACAACCCTACTCTAAAATATGAGTTTTATTAATACAAGTTAAAGCAACCCACTTCAATTGATATCAGATAAATATATAATGGTTACCAGTAGGGAAACAAAAATAACAAGCATAAAGTAGAGGGAACAGTGGGACCCCTAGTGTTAGTATTCTTTCACAAATAATATAGACTGCTATTGCAGTCACTCACGATTAGGCAGTTCTCATATTCCTGGATCATCACTTCTCATCAATCTGGTGTCTCTTGGGTCACCTTGGTATTGGTGTTCAGGCTCTTTTGTTCAAATCACTGGGATATAAGTCCTTGGTGGTAGTCAGAAGAAATAGAATCCGAAAGAAAAATTACACAATAAATTATCAAATCCACTTGTAGGCAATAGTAAGGATGGGGGGGGGGGGACTATCCCTGATACTAGCAAGTGTCCCTGCCTACAAGCAGAGTAATCTCCCCAAAAGTTGCAGCCCCCGGCTAATCCTCACTTTAGACATCCCTACCTATGTGAAGTCCCAATGTTTTTCTCCTTACAAAATGTGCAGGTTCATTAGTAGACACTAAGATATGTGCCAGCATGATGGTGGTTGCAGCCAACCGATCCTCTACCTGTAGAAAATTGAACTAATCAGTATTTCTTGAGTCCCACTGTGCTTGCATCCTAATGAGTTCAGTGTACCATCAAATCGTACCATCTAATACTCAGTGGGGGAGATTTATCAAAACTGGTGTAAAGGAAAACCGGCTTAGTTGCCGATAGCAACCAATCAGATTCCACCTTTTATTTTCCAAAGGAGCTCTGAAAAATGAAAGGTGGAATCTGAATGGTTGTTATGGGCAATTAAGCCAGTTTTCCTTTACACCAGTTTTGATAAATGTCCCTGTGTATAGATGAATGTTGCCAATACTAGAATCCACGCACGCTCCAAGATGACGCCGCTTGACGCTCAAGTCAATAATGATGTCATCGCGCACGTGTCTGTTGGTACCGGAGCATGCGTAGAAAGCAGGGGCGTAGCTAGAGGCTCATGCGCCCTAGTGCAAGAGTTCAGCTTGGGCCCCCCCCCCCTTCCCTCAGCGCTGATGCACCTAGCTTTTCTGCTGGCCAAGTAAAAAATTGAACCCCCCCCCATGCCAAATTCTCACTCTAACCCTTTCCCTCCTTACATTACGTATATCACTACAGACCATACAGGGTAAGGCTACATTCACACGTTGTTTTTGCGGCCTCCGATCCGCAATGGAAGCACTTATCTCCCTCTGCCACCGCCGTTGCCCCCCAACTGTGACCAGGGCCGCACCGCACCTCGCCTAATTGGCGGTGCGGCCCTGCAAGTGGCAAGGGGGGGCCTCGGGGCCCCCCTGGCTTAGGGGCCCAGTCGCAACTGCGACCGCTGAGACCCCTATAGCTACGCCACGGATGTTACAACAGATACTAGGCATGTGCCAACTGTGATATACAACTGTGTATGGCAGATCACCATTGGATTATGCGCAACAGGCAATTTGATACCCAGGCCATCAGTAGAGCCTAGCAGGTATCAAAATAGCATGTCCTAATTACAAATGCCCCTTTCACATACAAATCTAAATATAAGGACCAATGAACACTGAGTAGTGTAATGATCCACATACATATTATGAAAGAGTTTTAAAGAAGCCATATTAGTCCATGTTTGATGCATAAAGGTAAAAACTATATATTTAACCCCTCCCTGACCAGTGACATACATGTACAGTGCAGGGGAACATAAATTGCTGCCTAGCTCTGATCAGGTGGATGCGGGAGCTGCGCCTGCTCAATCAGTGGTAGTGGCCCAGCTGTTCCCGACAGCCAAGCCCCTGCTTTATACACCGGCATGAAGATGATGAATACACTGATGCTGGCACACTACCACTTGTATGCTGTGGTCAACACTCTGCCCCATCCTGTGCTGTGGAGACAGTGAACGGATGGCTGCTATGGCTATGGAAGCCTATGAGATCCAGGCTGGGTCTCAAAGGCACTCTGTAAATTGAAATCGCACACCAATACAATGACGGGGTGCTACTAGAAAGGTTATTTAACAGATAACATAAAGTTCAGGGAACACTCTTTAAGTCTGAGGAAAAGCAGTATTTTTACTTCTGTTTGTTTTCAACAATTTCCCCTATGTAAATATTCCAGCAGTATAATAAAATCAGATGCAATAAATGATGATGTTTCGGTTGGAATGACCTTTCTCAAGTCTCATTTGTGGGGATGTGCTTAAAATTTTTCCTGCACAGTGTACGCCACAATAACAAAACCCAAAAGGCAATGGCAGAATTGCTGCATTTCTTTATCCTTTTTCCCAAAAAGCTAAATAAAAAGTGATCAAAAAGTTGTATGTACCCCAAAATAGAACCATTGATTATGGCATGATGGTGGTGTGCACCTTGCTACGCAGCTGGAATGCAATGAGCCTCCCACCTTCTTTGCCATGTGAGAGTAGAAGACAGAGCACACTCCTAAAAGCAACAGAATCCACTAAGTGGTATGACAGTGACTGCTCTGCCAGCAACTTGGCCAGGTGGGAGTTAAAGGGAGTTGTCTCATTGCACCAATACTAAGGCAACATGAGACACAGTTCCGACTGCCATTCAGTCTTGTTGTACTACACTGTTTCTATAGCTCTCATACATGGCAATAAGAGCTACTGAAACAGCGCCGGAGCGTCCTGATCTAACATACTGTACAATCATTATCATCATCACCACCACTTTTACCATACTGTGATATGTCATTTTTAGCATATTGGCCCCCCTCCAAATTCCTTCCTGTATATTTGCCTCAGGTGCCAATGTTGCTATGGCTACCACCACTATGGCTACAAGTGCCACTACCACTACAACCAACACAGTTATGCATGGGGTCCCCTACTGCCTCTTGGACTTCATCTTCATGGCAGTCTTAGACTCAGAGGTGAACTCTGCATCATCCTGCAGACTGAGAGGTGAAAGAAGCCATCCAGGCTTCTTTGTCCACAATAATAATGTAGCACCTATTGGAAGGAGGCAAGGGAGAACTGTGGTCTGCTGGTGGTACTGGCCAAATGGCTAGCGCTGCTACTGTTGCACTACTACAGCCACCAATATTCTGACTCTTGGATGATGAGGCATGATTCTTTTGTTTTCCACATGTCCACTTATTTTATTATGATGCCTTTAAATGCAAAGTCACATGTTTGGTACAGAATATTAAAAGGTCAGAAAATTGCAGGTGTTTTTCTGTCATTTACAGACAGTGGTGCAATGAAACACCCCTCTCTTTCTACAAACACACTGCACACTATTGAGAATTTACAATGGTTATATAGTGGGTAGAATAAAACTAGTATATTCAGTACAATGCAGTCACTAAAGCTGCACAGTATCTTGACAGTACAATGCATGGAATGAAACTGCTATATGAACCCGTAGAGGACCTTCGCCCTACATGTACGGCGCTGGGAAGTGTTTTTCATAGTAAAAAAAAATTCAAGTAAAAAAAGCCCCTTTCCCATAATAACACATAAAATTGTAAAAAAACAAGAAAAACAGACATATTGGGTATTCCCGCGTCCGTAATGACCGGCTCTATAAAAATATCACATGATCCACCCCCTCACCTGAACGCAATAAAGAGAATAAAATAAAAACTGTGCTAAAACAACAATTTTTTGTCACCCTACATCGCAAAAAGTGTAATACCAAGTGATCAAATGGTCATATGTACCCCAAAATACTACCAATCAAACTGTCATCTAATCCCGCAAAAAATGAGCCCCTACATAAGAAAATCGCCCAGAAAAAAAAATGGCTTTCAGAATACGGAGACACTAAAACATGATTTTTCTTTTTTCAAAAATGCTTTTATTGTATAAAACTAAAATAAATAAAAATAGACATATTAGGTATCGCTGCATCCGTAATGACCAGCTTTATAAAAATATCACATAATCCAACCCTTAAGGTAAATGGCGTAAAAAATAAAAATAAAACCTGTGCCAAAACAAACATTGCTTTTAGTCACATTACTCCAAAAAGTGTAATATTGAATGATCAAAAAATCATATGTACCCAAAAATGGTACCAATAAAAACATTAACTCTTCTCACAAAAAATTAGCCCATACAGAAGGCGATCGGCAGAAAATTTTAAAAAATATGGCTTTCAGAAAATGGAGACATGGAGACATAAAAACATTATTTTTTTCTCAAAAATGCTTTATTATGTAAAATGGAAACAAAAAAAAAACACAGTAGTCATATTTGGTATTTTTGCATCCATATCAATCTTCTCTATAAAAATAGCATATGATCCAACCTGTCAGGTGAACAGTGTAAAAAACAAAAAAATAAAAACAGTGCCAGAACAGCCATTTTTTGTTACCTTACCTCACAAAAAGCATAATATAGAGCAGGGATGCTCAACCTGTGGCCCTCCAGCTGTTGTAAAACTACAGCTCCCACCATGCCGTGCTGTAGGCTGCACAGGCATGCTGAGAGTTGCCGCAGGTTGGGCATGCCTGATATAGAGCAATTAAAAAAAATCATATATACCCCAAAATAGTACCAACAAAACTGCCATAGTTTGCGAAATTGGGTTAATATTTATGGAGTTTCTACTCTAGAGTTGCATCAGGTCTTCAAATGTGACATGGCAGCTTAAAATGATCCCCGTGAAATCTGCCCTCCAAAAACCATTTATTGCTCCTTCTCTTCTGCAGCCTACCGTGTGTCCATACAGCAGTTTACAATCACATATGAGGTGTTTATGTAAACTACAGAATTGAGGTAATAAATATTGAGTATTGTTTGGCTGTTAACCCTGTGTTACAGTGAAAAATTGAAAATCTGCCAATAAAGTCAAATTCTGAAATTTCATCTGCATTTTCCTTTAATTCTTAATTCTAAAAGGTTAACAAATTTCTTAAAATCAGTTTTGAATACCTTGAGGGGTGTAGTTTCTAAAATGGGGCCATTTTTGGGTGGTTTCTATTATGTAAGCCCAACAGTGTCTTTAAAAAGTTTAAGATTTGCTTCTAAAATTCTAAGCCTTGCTACATCCCAAAAAATAAATTTACATTTACAAAATAATCCAAACATAAAGTAGACATATGGGAAATGTAAAGTATAAACTATTTTATGAGGTATCACTATCTGTTTTAAAAGCAGAGAAACTGAAATTTGGAAAGTCGAGAATTTTTCCAATTTTTTGGTAAACGTGGGATTTTGTTTATAAATAAAAAAATATATTGACTCAAATTTACCACGATCATAAAGTACAATGTGTCATGAGAAAACAATCTTAGAATGGCTTGGATAAGTAAAAGCGTTCCAAAGATATTACCACATAAAGTATCACATGTCAAATTTTCAAAATTTTCAAAAAAATTTTCAAAAAAACCGTCGTGGTCCTTAAGGTGAAATATGGCAGGGTCCTAAAAGGGTTAATGCAGTTTTTGAAGCACAATGCATTCATTAAAACTGCACGGTATGTTGACACAATACAATGTGTGGAATGAAACTGCTATATTAATTAGAGATGAGCGAACATGCTCGTCCGAGCTTGGTGCTCGTTCGAGTATTAGGGTATTCGCATATGCTCGATACTTGGACGAGCATATCGCGATCCTCGAGGAAATGGCAACTTCCTCTTCCTGCATGTTAGGCGCCTTTTTTCAGCCAATCAACATGCAGGAGAGTCTTTGGTACCTCTTAGCATCACGTGGGGCCCCTACAAGTCGATAGCAGGGATTGGCTGGCCAGATCAGATGACCTGGGAATATAAGAATCTGGTCCCGTTCTGCTCGTGTCATATGCCGTCTGCATGAGATTAGGGATAGAGCTGCTGTCTGTCAGGGAGAGTGTTAGGGCCTCAATTTAGATGTTGGTTAGGCAGGAATCACCCACAAAGAACCCAACAGCCCTTCTAAGGGCTACAAGCACCTTTTTTTTTGTCTCCTCCTGGCTGCTGGCTGGGACTTCTTGGCTGCACACTGTACACAGTGACTGGTGGCAGAAAGGACAGCACGTGGTCCACACAGACCCAAAAGAAATTGCCCAAAGTCCTCTCAGTACTCATTTTTGCTGCTGCTGTACCTTGGCTTGCTGAGATCTGTAGTGCAGTCTAGGGAATACATTTTTTCTCTCATTTCTATACACTACAGTCCAGTGAACAATTATGTAGTGTACTGTACAGTAGCGTCAGTCTAGGGAATACGTTTTTCTCTCATTTCTATACACTACAGTCCAGTGAACAATTATGTAGTGTACTGTACAGTAGCGTCAGTCTAGGGAATACGTTTTTTTTATATATCCTACAGTGCAGTGAAAAATTGAGTGGTTTGCAGTGCAATGGCCGCCGTCTAAAGACTACGTTTTTCCTCTTAGTCATATATACTACAGTGCAGTGAAAAATTGAGTGGTTTGCGGTCCAATAGCCGCCGTCTAAAGACTACATTTTTCCTCTCAGTCATATATCCTACAGTGCAGTGAAAAATTGAGTGGTTTGCGGTGCAATAGCCGCCGTCTAAAGACTACGTTTTTCCTCTCAGTCATATATACTACAGTGCAGTGTTAAATTGTGTCGTGTGCTGCACACTAGCCAGAGTGTAGAAAATATACGTTTTTCCTCTCAGTTATATATTATACAGTGCAGTGCAAAATTCTGTTGTGTGCTGCACACTAGCTGGATTGTAGAAAATATACGTTTTTCCTCTCAGTTATATATTATACAGTGCAGTGCAAAATTCTGTCGTGTGCTGCACACTAGCCAGGGTGTAGAAAATATACATTTTTCCTCTCAGTTATATATCATACATTGCAGTGAAAAATTGAGTGGTTTGCGGTACAATAGCCGCCGTCTAAAGACTACGTTTTTTCTCTCAGTTATATATTATACAGTGCAGTGAACATACAAAATGTTGAACCCAAGGGCTAAGGGTCGAGGATGTGGACGTGGGCGTTCAAGTAGTGTAGGGGGCAGAGGCCGTGGTCCTGGGCAGGGTGACACACTACATGTTGATGAGGGACATTAATTACCAACATATAAATGGAACGGGTCCATATACACATATAATAACTCCCACTAACCCACAATCAATATATACACCCAAAATCAAAAACTGGGAGAATGTTAAACTCAATAAATCTTTATTCATATCTCAATAAATAATACATATATTAAAAATAATGATGGAGGACAATCATAGGTACATAATTACAAAGGGACAAAGAGGGGCCGACATAAACCAGTAAATATTTGTAATATTACATGCAAAGTCAAGCAAAAAATTCCACAGAATTGATAGTAAAAACGTACATACAAGATATAGTATCAATTACCCGTCCCATCCAAATTACTGGGAATATGTATTTTTATATTAGCATATATCGCAGACCTCAAACAAATAGTCTCAAAACAGTAAGTATATACTGTATATATATATATATATATATATATATATATATATACCAATAAAGTGCTAGTGCCATATGCCACACACAACGCATGTAAAACCTCACAGTGTTAGATATCATAAACTCATGTTACCGACCGCTAAGTCCCGCGCCCCGACGCACGTTTCGCATCAAGCTTCTTCAGGGGGTAAATGATCATACATTGGTTGCCCTTATATATACATAAATTTATTGCACAATCCCATACACCTGGTATTACCTGCTCGTTGGGTGAGAGGCCGCGCGCCAGCACTGCATCACACCAGCCGGGAGACGCCACCGGAAATGACACAGTGCAATGAAATGAAATGAAATGACGCCCATATTCGGCAGCATCCACCGAGTTGACGTGCTGCGGGTCACGCTGGAACGCAGCCGCTTCGCGCCAGCCGGGAGACGCCACCGGAGATGACGCAGTGCGCTCCACACTGGAACGCAGACACGCCCACATCCGGCAGCATCCACCGAGTGGACGTGATGCGGGTCACGCTGGAAAGCAGCCGCAGATCCAACAGTCAGGCAGAAGCGCCCATCCCATCCAATTACATCATAGCATGTAGTAGGGGAGGAGAACATCATCGGACACCCAATTACAAAATTATATAAGTGCTAAGAGACATGCCAATACTGCGTATCACTTTGGAACCCAGTGGCATGCCACAATTTATGTGCCAACAAAAATATAATTGGTGATAGTGAAACATACCAAACTAGACAATTAATTATCAGTGTAAAATATATCATTGCAAAAATAAAATATATAATTGTAAATATATAAAAGAAGATAATATATAATAAATTCATAACTAAAGTGACAATGGTGCAAATAAAAGTGCAAGTGCCACACAGTGAAGTGCCATGCATTGAAGTGCCATAATATCAAAGTGAAAATAATTTATTATATTATTATGTGGGCGTCCCAAAAAGGGGGGGACAGTCATCGAATATCAGGATGGTATAATATGTGTCCCCTTCTTTTCACAGTCTCCTCCCTAAGAAAAAAGGAAAGGAAAGAAAAGGAGAAAAGAGGGGGGAAAAAGAAAAAGGGAAATGGGCAATTATTATCATTATAAAAAATCCAGTCTATATGGGAAAAATAAATAAATAAAAGTGCTTATTAAAATACCCGAAGGGCAATTAAAACAAACCAAATCAATATACCTAAATTATAACAGAAATCCAAACGATATAGACTATCATAAGAATGATGTGAAATTCAAACTCTCATTCAGACCGTGTGGGGCCCATGGTGTTAAGATTGAAAATCCACAGCATCTCTTTTTGTGCCAAGATACGTTTCCAATTCCCTCCCCTAATATTGACCAGAACTCTATCGATCCCTCTTACCTGTAGTAATGCTCCATTACAGTTATGAAATGGTTAAAAATGTCGAGGGATCGTCTTCAGGTTTTCCATTTCTTTCTCATCCTTTGCCGCATATATCCCAAGTACATGTTCCCTCACTCTTCTCTTTAATTCTCTCGAGGTTAGACCAACATAGAGCTAATTGCACAGGCAACTTGCTAGGTATATAACACCAATTGTGTTGCATGATATAGAGTGTGTGATGACAAACTGTTTCCTACCTCCAGTATCTGTGAAGGACATGCCACACATGAGCCACAGGGACGACAGCCCCATTTAGGGCCCTTTGAGCTGAACACATTTCCCAATTCTTTTCCCATGTAATGGCTCCTTGTCAGAAGGTCTCTCAAATTCTTCTCCTTCCTGAAAGTGATCGATGGATTGGGGGGTAAGTAGGAACGAATGATATCATCAGAACGTAAAACGTCCCAATATTTGGTGAGTATCCTTCTCAAATCTTGGTGTCCCTGATTATAAGTTGTTATAAACCGTACCATTTTATTCTCTTCCTTCTTCTTTTGATGACAATCATAAATTAATCGGTACGATTAGAGGACACGGCCCTGAGGTAGCCATTTCTAATCACCCGTTCATTATATCCTCTATTACGAAAGCGATTACCAAGGTCCATTGCTTGAACATGAAAGTCCTCATCCCGTGAGCATATTCTTCCCATTCGGAGAAATTGGCCAATGGGAATGGTGGAAATTAGCTTCTGTGGATGAGAAGAACTTGCATGCAACAAACTATTCGCCGATGTTTTCTTACGGTGTAAGTTACATTGGATCGCTCCATTTTCGTCGACATCTAGGAGGAGATCCAAAAAATCCATTTTACTTCTGCCCGCTTTATATGTCAGTTTTATATTGACGTCATTGGTATTCAGAAACTTCATAAAGGTCATGAGCTCATCTGGCGTGCCCTGCCAAATCATAAGGACATCATCAATATAGCGGGTCTTTGGACCACGTGAAAACAGGTGATAACGTGGATAGCGGATAATGTGTCCAAGTAATTTATCCACCAACCAGTCTTCCACACAGTCCACCCACTTTAGCCAAGGGAGTAGACCTCTGGCTCCTCCAGCTCAACTTCCTTCCCCCCAGCCTGCCCCCCCCACGGAAAGTATGGATTCAGATCAGGCATACTCACAGGAACTCTTTTCAGGACCCTACCCAGAGACACAAACCACTGCTCAACAGCAACCTGAGCAGTTGCTCTGTCCCGATGCCCAAAATTTAGAACTTTCACAGTCTGTGGGTGATGAGAGTGTGGAGAGGTGTCGGATGATGATGATGCTGATGATGAGACATGGTTGTCAGACAGAGACGTTGTTGTCAGGGCAGTAAGTCCGAAGGGGGAGCAGAGTGAGGAATCAGAGGAAGACCTGGTGGATGATGAGGTGACTGACCCGAGCTGGGTTGGTAATCCAACTCAAGACAGTGCTTCTGAGGGGGAGGCAAGTGCAGCACCAGAACAGGTTGGAAGAGGCAGTGGGGTGGCCAGAGGTAGAAGCAGGGCCATAGCAGGTAGATCAGCAACTGTTTCACGGAGTCAAGCTCCCGTGCCGAGACCTAGATGTTCGCAAGTCTGGAGGTTTTTTAAAGAAAGTGAGGATGACAGCGGACTGTGGTGTGCAACCTGTGCCACACCAGGATCAGCAGGCGAGCCACCACTACCAGCCTAACCACTACCAACTATGCGCAGGCATATGAGTGCTAAACACCCGACTCAGTGGAACCAAGGCCGTTCACCTCCTGCGGGTCACACCACTGCCCCTTCCCCTGTGTCACATGCTGGCTCGGCGAGTCAACCCCCTGCCCAGGACCCCAGCACGAGTGCCTCCCGCCCTACAACCACCCCTTCACCTCCACAATCCTCCACAACCTCCACCAATGTGTCCCAGCGCAGCGTTCAGCTGTCTTTGCAGCAGACATTTGAGCGCAAGCGCAAATTCAATTCCAACCACCCACATGCACAAGCCCTAAACGTCCACATCTGAAAATTGTTGAGCCTAGAGATGCTGCCCTATAGATTGGTAGAGACTGAAGCTTTCCGCAACCTGATGGCGGTGGCTGTCCCTCGGTACTTGGTCCCCAGCCGCCACTATTTTTCCCGATGTGCTGTCCCAGCCCTACACCAGCACGTGTCAGAGAACATCATCCGTGCCCTGACCAACTCGGTTACTGAGAAGGTCCACCTAACCTTGGACACGTGGACAAGTGCTGCCGGGCAGGGACACTATATCTCACTGATGGCACATTGGGTT